>JBAIAC010000024.1:68567500-68572500 GCA_037349315.1 Chelydra serpentina
TAGGGTTAGGGTTAGGGTTAGGGTTAGGGTTACACTTAGGGTTAGGGTTAGGGTTAGGGTTAGGGTTAGGGTTACACTTAGGGTTAGGGTTAGGGTTAGGGTTAGGGTTAGGGTTAGGGTTACACTTAGGGTTAGGGTTAGGGTTAGGGTTAGGGTTAGGGTTAGGGTTACACTTAGGGTTAGGGTTAGGGTTAGGGTTACACTTAGGGTTAGGGTTAGGGTTAGGGTTACACTTAGGGTTAGGGTTAGGGTTAGGGTTACACTTAGGGTTAGGGTTAGGGTTAGGGTTACACTTAGGGTTAGGGTTAGGGTTAGGGTTAGGGTTAGGGTTACACTTAGGGTTAGGGTTAGGGTTAGGGTTACACTTAGGGTTAGGGTTAGGGTTAGGGTTACACTTAGGGTTAGGGTTAGGGTTAGGGTTAGGGTTAGGGTTACACTTAGGGTTAGGGTTAGGGTTAGGGTTAGGGTTAGGGTTAGGGTTAGGGTTAGGGTTACACTTAGGGTTAGGGTTAGGGTTAGGGTTAGGGTTACACTTAGGGTTAGGGTTAGGGTTAGGGTTAGGGTTAGGGTTAGGGTTAGGGTTAGGGTTAGGGTTAGGGTTAGGGTTAGGGTTACACTTAGGGTTAGGGTTAGGGTTAGGGTTAGGGTTAGGGTTAGGGTTAGGGTTACACTTAGGGTTAGGGTTAGGGTTAGGGTTAGGGTTACACTTAGGGTTAGGGTTAGGGTTAGGGTTAGGGTTAGGGTTAGGGTTAGGGTTAGGGTTAGGGTTACACTTAGGGTTAGGGTTAGGGTTAGGATTAGGGTTAGGGTTAGGGTTACACTTAGGGTTAGGGTTAGGGTTAGGGTTACACTTAGGGTTAGGGTTAGGGTTAGGGTTAGGGTTAGGGTTAGGGTTACACTTAGGGTTAGGGTTAGGGTTAGGGTTAGGGTTACACTTAGGGTTAGGGTTAGGGTTAGGGTTAGGGTTACACTTAGGGTTAGGGTTAGGGTTAGGGTTAGGGTTAGGGTTAGGGTTACACTTAGGGTTAGGGTTAGGGTTAGGGTTAGTGTTAGGGTTAGGGTTACACTTAGGGTTAGGGTTAGGGTTAGGGTTACACTTAGGGTTAGGGTTAGGGTTAGGGTTAGGGTTAGGGTTAGGGTTAACGTTACACTTAGGGTTAGGGTTAGGGTTAGGGTTACACTTAGGGTTACGGTTAGGGTTAGGGTTAGGGTTAGGGTTAGGGTTACACTTAGGGTTAGGGTTAGGGTTACACTTAGGGTTAGGGTTAGGGTTAGGGTTAGGGTTAGGGTTACACTTAGGGTTAGGGTTAGGGTTAGGGTTAGGGTTAGGGTTACACTTAGGGTTAGGGTTAGGGTTAGGGTTAGGGTTAGGGTTAGGGTTAGGGTTACACTTACGGATAGGGTTAGGGTTAGGGTTAGGGTTACACTTAGGGTTAGGGTTAGGGTTAGGGTTAGGGTTAGGGTTACACTTAGGGTTAGGGTTAGGGTTAGGGTTAGGGTTAGGGTTACACTTAGGGTTAGGGTTAGGGTTAGGGTTAGGGTTAGGGTTAGGGTTAGGGTTAGGGTTACACTTATGGTTAGGGTTAGGGTTAGTGTTAGGGTTAGGGTTACACTTAGGGTTAGGGTTAGGGTTAGGCTTAGGGTTAGGGTTACACTTAGGGTTAGGGTTAGGGTTAGGGTTAGGGTTAGGGTTACACTTAGGGTTAGGGTTAGGGTTAGGGTTAGGGTTACACTTAGGGTTAGGGTTAGGGTTAGGGTTAGGGTTAGGGTTAGGGTTACACTTAGGGTTAGGGTTAGGGTTAGGGTTAGGGTTAGGGTTACACTTAGGGTTAGGGTTAGGGTTAGGGTTAGGGTTAGGGTTAGGGTTAGGGTTACACTTAGGGTTAGGGTTAGGGTTAGGGTTAGGGTTAGGGTTACACTTAGGCTTAGGGTTAGGGTTAGGGTTAGGGTTACACTTAGGGTTAGGGTTAGGGTTAGGGTTAGGGTTAGGGTTAGGGTTAGGGTTACACTTAGGGTTAGGGTTAGGGTTAGGGTTAGGGTTAGGGTTAGGGTTACACTTAGGGTTAGGGTTACACTTAGGGTTAGGGTTAGGGTTAGGGTTAGGGTTAGGGTTAGGGTTAGGGTTAGGGTTACACTTAGGGTTAGGGTTACACTTAGGGTTAGGGTTAGGGTTAGGGTTAGGGTTAGGGTTAGGGTTACACTTAGGGTTAGGGTTAGGGTTAGGGTTAGGGTTAGGGTTACACTTAGGGTTAGGGTTACACTTAGGGTTAGGGTTAGGGTTAGGGTTAGGGTTACACTTAGGGTTAGGGTTAGGGTTAGGGTTAGGGTTAGGGTTAGGGTTAGGGTTACACTTAGGGTTAGGGTTAGGGTTAGGGTTAGGGTTAGGGTTAGGGTTACACTTAGGGTTAGGGTTAGGGTTAGGCTTACACTTAGGGTTAGGGTTAGGGTTACACTTAGGGTTAGGGTTAGGGTTAGGGTTAGGGTTAGGGTTACACTTAGGGTTAGGGTTAGGGTTAGTGTTAGGGTTAGGGTTAGGGTTACACTTAGGGTTAGGGTTAGGGTTAGGGTTAGGGTTAGGGTTACACTTAGGGTTAGGGTTAGGGTTAGGGTTAGGGTTAGGGTTACACTTAGGGTTAGGGTTAGGGTTAGGGTTAGGGTTAGGGTTAGGGTTACACTTACGGTTAGGGTTACACTTAGGGTTAGGGTTAGGGTTAGGGTTACACTTAGGGTTAGGGTTAGGGTTAGGGTTAGGGTTAGGGTTACACTTAGGGTTAGGGTTAGGGTTAGGGTTAGGGTTAGGGTTAGGGTTAGGGTTACACTTAGGGTTAGGGTTAGGATTAGGGTTAGGGTTACACTTAGGGTTAGGGTTAGGGTTAGGGTTAGGGTTAGGGTTACACTTAGGGTTAGGGTTAGGGTTAGGGTTAGGGTTAGGGTTACACTTAGGGTTAGGGTTAGGGTTAGGGTTAGGGTTAGGGTTAGGGTTAGGGTTACACTTAGGGTTAGGGTTAGGGTTAGGGTTAGGGTTAGGGTTACACTTAGGGTTAGGGTTAGGGTTAGGGTTACACTTAGGGTTAGGGTTAGGGTTAGGGTTAGGGTTAGGGTTAGGGTTAGGGTTAGGGTTAGGGTTAGGGTTAGGGTTACACTTAGGGTTAGGGTTAGGGTTAGGGTTAGGGTTAGGGTTAGGGTTAGGGTTAGGGTTACACTTAGGGTTAGGGTTAGGGTTAGGGTTAGGGTTACACTTAGGGTTAGGGTTAGGGTTAGGGTTAGGGTTAGGGTTACACTTAGGGTTAGGGTTAGGGTTAGTGTTAGGGTTAGGGTTAGGGTTAGGGTTAGGGTTACACTTAGGGTTAGGGTTACACTTAGGGTTAGGGTTAGGGTTAGGGTTAGGGTTAGGGTTACACTTAGGGTTAGGGTTAGGGTTAGGGTTAGGGTTAGGGTTACACTTAGGGTTAGGGTTAGGGTTAGGGTTAGGGTTAGGGTTAGGGTTAGGGTTAGGGTTAGGGTTAGGGTTAGGGTTAGGGTTAGGGTTACACTTAGGGTTAGGGTTAGGGTTAGGGTTACACTTAGGGTTAGGGTTAGGGTTAGGGATAGGGTTAGGGTTAGGGTTAGGGTTAGGGTTACACTTAGGGTTAGGGTTAGGGTTAGGGTTAGGGTTAGGGTTAGGGCTAGGGTTACACTTAGGGTTAGGGTTAGGGTTAGGGTTAGGGTTAGGGTTACACTTAGGCTTAGGGTTAGGGTTAGGGTTAGGGTTACACTTAGGGTTAGGGTTAGGGTTAGGGTTAGGGTTAGGATTAGGGTTAGGGTTACACTTAGGGTTAGGGTTAGGGTTAGGGTTAGGGTTAGGGTTAGGGTTAGGGTTACACTTAGGGTTAGGGTTACACTTAGGGTTAGGGTTAGGGTTAGGGTTAGGGTTAGGGTTAGGGTTAGGGTTAGGGTTACACTTAGGGTTAGGGTTACACTTAGGGTTAGGGTTAGGGTTAGGGTTAGGGTTAGGGTTACACTTAGGGTTAGGGTTAGGGTTAGGGTTAGGGTTACACTTAGGGTTAGGGTTAGGGTTACACTTAGGGTTAGGGTTACACTTAGGGTTAGGGTTAGGGTTAGGGTTAGGGTTAGGGTTACACTTAGGGTTAGGGTTAGGGTTAGGGTTAGGGTTAGGGTTAGGGTTAGGGTTACACTTAGGGTTAGGGTTAGGGTTAGGGTTAGGGTTAGGGTTACACTTAGGGTTAGGGTTAGGGTTAGGCTTACACTTAGGGTTAGGGTTAGGGTTAGGGTTAGGGTTAGGGTTAGGGTTAGGGTTACACTTAGGGTTAGGGTTAGGGTTAGGGTTAGGGTTAGGGTTACACTTAGGGTTAGGGTTAGGGTTAGTGTTAGGGTTAGGGTTAGGGTTACACTTAGGGTTAGGGTTAGGGTTAGGGTTAGGGTTAGGGTTACACTTAGGGTTAGGGTTAGGGTTAGGGTTAGGGTTAGGGTTACACTTAGGGTTAGGGTTAGGGTTAGGGTTAGGGTTAGGGTTAGGGTTACACTTAGGGTTAGGGTTAGGGTTAGGGTTACACTTAGGGTTAGGGTTAGGGTTAGGGTTAGGGTTAGGGTTACACTTAGGGTTAGGGTTAGGGTTAGGGTTAGGGTTAGGGTTAGGGTTAGGGTTACACTTAGGGTTAGGGTTAGGATTAGGGTTAGGGTTACACTTAGGGTTAGGGTTAGGGTTAGGGTTAGGGTTAGGGTTAGGGTTACACTTAGGGTTAGGGTTAGGGTTAGGGTTAGGGTTAGGGTTACACTTAGGGTTAGGGTTAGGGTTAGGGTTAGGGTTAGGGTTAGGGTTAGGGTTACACTTAGGGTTAGGGTTAGGGTTAGGGTTAGGGTTAGGGTTACACTTAGGGTTAGGGTTAGGCTTAGGGTTACACTTAGGGTTAGGGTTAGGGTTAGGGTTACACTTAGGGTTAGGGTTAGGGTTAGGGTTAGGGTTAGGGTTAGGGTTACACTTAGGGTTAGGGTTAGGGTTA
>JBAIAC010000024.1:68577500-68582500 GCA_037349315.1 Chelydra serpentina
TTACACTTAGGGTTAGGGTTAGGGTTAGGGTTAGGGTTAGGGTTACACTTAGGGTTAGGGTTAGGGTTAGGGTTAGGGTTAGGGTTACACTTAGGGTTAGGGTTAGGGTTAGGGTTAGGGTTAGGGTTAGGGTTAGGGTTAGGGTTACACTTACGGATAGGGTTAGGGTTAGGGTTAGGGTTACACTTAGGGTTAGGGTTAGGGTTAGGGTTAGGGTTAGGGTTACACTTAGGGTTAGGGTTAGGGTTAGGGTTAGGGTTAGGGTTACACTTAGGGTTAGGGTTAGGGTTAGGGTTAGGGTTAGGGTTAGGGTTAGGGTTAGGGTTACACTTATGGTTAGGGTTAGGGTTAGTGTTAGGGTTAGGGTTACACTTAGGGTTAGGGTTAGGGTTAGGCTTAGGGTTAGGGTTACACTTAGGGTTAGGGTTAGGGTTAGGGTTAGGGTTAGGGTTACACTTAGGGTTAGGGTTAGGGTTAGGGTTAGGGTTAGGGTTAGGGTTACACTTAGGGTTAGGGTTAGGGTTAGGGTTAGGGTTAGGGTTAGGGTTACACTTAGGGTTAGGGTTAGGGTTAGGGTTAGGGTTAGGGTTACACTTAGGGTTAGGGTTAGGGTTAGGGTTATGGTTAGGGTTAGGGTTAGGGTTACACTTAGGGTTAGGGTTAGGGTTAGGGTTAGGGTTAGGGTTACACTTAGGCTTAGGGTTAGGGTTAGGGTTAGGGTTACACTTAGGGTTAGGGTTAGGGTTAGGGTTAGGGTTAGGGTTACGGTTAGGGTTACACTTAGGGTTAGGGTTAGGGTTAGGGTTAGGGTTAGGGTTACACTTAGGGTTAGGGTTACACTTAGGGTTAGGGTTAGGGTTAGGGTTAGGGTTAGGGTTAGGGTTAGGGTTACACTTAGGGTTAGGGTTACACTTAGGGTTAGGGTTAGGGTTAGGGTTAGGGTTAGGGTTAGGGTTAGGGTTACACTTAGGGTTAGGGTTAGGGTTAGGGTTAGGGTTACACTTAGGGTTAGGGTTACACTTAGGGTTAGGGTTAGGGTTAGGGTTAGGGTTACACTTAGGGTTAGGGTTAGGGTTAGGGTTAGGGTTAGGGTTAGGGTTAGGGTTACACTTAGGGTTAGGGTTAGGGTTAGGGTTAGGGTTAGGGTTAGGGTTACACTTAGGGTTAGGGTTAGGGTTAGGCTTACACTTAGGGTTAGGGTTAGGGTTAGGGTTAGGGTTAGGGTTAGGGTTAGGGTTACACTTAGGGTTAGGGTTAGGGTTAGGGTTAGGGTTAGGGTTACACTTAGGGTTAGGGTTAGGGTTAGTGTTAGGGTTAGGGTTAGGGTTACACTTAGGGTTAGGGTTAGGGTTAGGGTTAGGGTTAGGGTTACACTTAGGGTTAGGGTTAGGGTTAGGGTTAGGGTTAGGGTTACACTTAGGGTTAGGGTTAGGGTTAGGGTTAGGGTTAGGGTTAGGGTTACACTTAGGGTTAGGGTTACACTTAGGGTTAGGGTTAGGGTTAGGGTTACACTTAGGGTTAGGGTTAGGGTTAGGGTTAGGGTTAGGGTTACACTTAGGGTTAGGGTTAGGGTTAGGGTTAGGGTTAGGGTTAGGGTTAGGGTTACACTTAGGGTTAGGGTTAGGATTAGGGTTAGGGTTACACTTAGGGTTAGGGTTAGGGTTAGGGTTAGGGTTAGGGTTACACTTAGGGTTAGGGTTAGGGTTAGGGTTAGGGTTAGGGTTACACTTAGGGTTAGGGTTAGGGTTAGGGTTAGGGTTAGGGTTAGGGTTAGGGTTACACTTAGGGTTAGGGTTAGGGTTAGGGTTAGGGTTAGGGTTACACTTAGGGTTAGGGTTAGGGTTAGGGTTACACTTAGGGTTAGGGTTAGGGTTAGGGTTAGGGTTAGGGTTAGGGTTAGGGTTAGGGTTAGGGTTAGGGTTAGGGTTACACTTAGGGTTAGGGTTAGGGTTAGGGTTAGGGTTAGGGTTAGGGTTAGGGTTAGGGTTACACTTAGGGTTAGGGTTAGGGTTAGGGTTAGGGTTACACTTAGGGTTAGGGTTAGGGTTAGGGTTAGGGTTAGGGTTAGGGTTACACTTAGGGTTAGGGTTAGGGTTAGGGTTAGGGTTAGGGTTAGGGTTAGGGTTAGGGTTACACTTAGGGTTAGGGTTACACTTAGGGTTAGGGTTAGGGTTAGGGTTAGGGTTAGGGTTACACTTAGGGTTAGGGTTAGGGTTAGGGTTAGGGTTAGGGTTACACTTAGGGTTAGGGTTAGGGTTAGGGTTAGGGTTAGGGTTAGGGTTAGGGTTAGGGTTAGGGTTAGGGTTAGGGTTACACTTAGGGTTAGGGTTAGGGTTAGGGTTACACTTAGGGTTAGGGTTAGGGTTAGGGATAGGGTTAGGGTTAGGGTTAGGGTTAGGGTTACACTTAGGGTTAGGGTTAGGGTTAGGGTTAGGGTTAGGGTTAGGGCTAGGGTTACACTTAGGGTTAGGGTTAGGGTTAGGGTTAGGGTTAGGGTTACACTTAGGCTTAGGGTTAGGGTTAGGGTTAGGGTTACACTTAGGGTTAGGGTTAGGGTTAGGGTTAGGGTTAGGATTAGGGTTAGGGTTACACTTAGGGTTAGGGTTAGGGTTAGGGTTAGGGTTAGGGTTAGGGTTACACTTAGGGTTAGGGTTACACTTAGGGTTAGGGTTAGGGTTAGGGTTAGGGTTAGGGTTAGGGTTAGGGTTAGGGTTACACTTAGGGTTAGGGTTACACTTAGGGTTAGGGTTAGGGTTAGGGTTAGGGTTAGGGTTACACTTAGGGTTAGGGTTAGGGTTAGGGTTAGGGTTAGGGTTACACTTAGGGTTAGGGTTAGGGTTACACTTAGGGTTAGGGTTACACTTAGGGTTAGGGTTAGGGTTAGGGTTAGGGTTAGGGTTACACTTAGGGTTAGGGTTAGGGTTAGGGTTAGGGTTAGGGTTAGGGTTACACTTAGGGTTAGGGTTAGGGTTAGGGTTAGGGTTAGGGTTAGGGTTACACTTAGGGTTAGGGTTAGGGTTAGGCTTACACTTAGGGTTAGGGTTAGGGTTAGGGTTAGGGTTAGGGTTAGGGTTAGGGTTACACTTAGGGTTAGGGTTAGGGTTAGGGTTAGGGTTAGGGTTACACTTAGGGTTAGGGTTAGGGTTAGTGTTAGGGTTAGGGTTAGGGTTACACTTAGGGTTAGGGTTAGGGTTAGGGTTAGGGTTAGGGTTACACTTAGGGTTAGGGTTAGGGTTAGGGTTAGGGTTAGGGTTACACTTAGGGTTAGGGTTAGGGTTAGGGTTAGGGTTAGGGTTACACTTAGGGTTAGGGTTAGGGTTAGGGTTACACTTAGGGTTAGGGTTAGGGTTAGGGTTAGGGTTAGGGTTACACTTAGGGTTAGGGTTAGGGTTAGGGTTAGGGTTAGGGTTAGGGTTAGGGTTACACTTAGGGTTAGGGTTAGGATTAGGGTTAGGGTTACACTTAGGGTTAGGGTTAGGGTTAGGGTTAGGGTTAGGGTTAGGGTTACACTTAGGGTTAGGGTTAGGGTTAGGGTTAGGGTTAGGGTTACACTTAGGGTTAGGGTTAGGGTTAGGGTTAGGGTTAGGGTTAGGGTTAGGGTTACACTTAGGGTTAGGGTTAGGGTTAGGGTTAGGGTTAGGGTTACACTTAGGGTTAGGGTTAGGCTTAGGGTTACACTTAGGGTTAGGGTTAGGGTTAGGGTTACACTTAGGGTTAGGGTTAGGGTTAGGGTTAGGGTTAGGGTTAGGGTTACACTTAGGGTTAGGGTTAGGGTTAGGGTTAGGGTTAGGGTTAGGGTTAGGGTTAGGGTTACACTTAGGGTTAGGGTTAGGGTTAGGGTTAGGGTTACACTTAGGGTTAGGGTTAGGGTTAGGGTTAGGGTTAGGGTTAGGGTTACACTTAGGGTTAGGGTTAGGGTTAGGGTTAGGGTTAGGGTTAGGGTTAGGGTTAGGGTTACACTTAGGGTTAGGGTTACACTTAGGGTTAGGGTTAGGGTTAGGGTTAGGGTTAGGGTTACACTTAGGGTTAGGGTTAGGGTTAGGGTTAGGGTTAGGGTTACACTTAGGGTTAGGGTTAGGGTTAGGGTTAGGGTTAGGGTTAGGGTTAGGGTTAGGGTTAGGGTTAGGGTTACACTTAGGGTTAGGGTTAGGATTAGGGTTACACTTAGGGTTAGGGTTAGGGTTAGGGTTAGGGTTAGGGTTAGGGTTAGGGTTACACTTAGGGTTAGGGTTAGGGTTAGGGTTAGGGTTAGGGTTACACTTAGGGTTAGGGTTAGGGTTAGGGTTAGGGTTACACTTAGGGTTAGGGTTAGGGTTAGGGTTAGGGTTAGGGTTAGGGTTACACTTAGGGTTAGGGTTAGGGTTAGGGTTAGTGTTAGGGTTAGGGTTACACTTAGGGTTAGGGTTAGGGTTAGGGTTACACTTAGGGTTAGGGTTAGGGTTAGGGTTAGGGTTAGGGTTAGGGTTAACGTTACACTTAGGGTTAGGGTTAGGGTTAGGGTTACACTTAGGGTTACGGTTAGGGTTAGGGTTAGGGTTAGGGTTAGGGTTACACTTAGGGTTAGGGTTAGGGTTACACTTAGGGTTAGGGTTAGGGTTAGGGTTAGGGTTAGGGTTACACTTAGGGTTAGGGTTAGGGTTAGGGTTAGGGTTAGGGTTAGGGTTACACTTAGGGTTAGGGTTAGGGTTAGGGTTAGGGTTAGGGTTAGGGTTAGGGTTAGGGTTAGGGTTACACTTACGGATAGGGTTAGGGTTAGGGTTAGGGTTACACTTAGGGTTAGGGTTAGGGTTAGGGTTAGGGTTAGGGTTACACTTAGGGTTAGGGTTAGGGTTAGGGTTAGGGTTAGGGTTAGGGTTAGGGTTAGGGTTAGGGTTAGGGTTAGGGTTAGGGTTAGGGTTACGGTTAGGGTTACACTTAGGGTTAGGGTTAGGGTTAGGGTTAGGGTTAGGGTTAGGGTTACACTTAGGGTTAGGGTTACACTTAGGGTTAGGGTTAGGGTT
>JBAIAC010000024.1:68610000-68612500 GCA_037349315.1 Chelydra serpentina
AGGGTTAGGGTTAGGGTTAGGGTTAGGGTTACACTTAGGGTTAGGGTTAGGGTTAGGGTTAGGGTTACACTTAGGGTTAGGGTTAGGGTTAGGGTTAGGGTTAGGGTTAGGGTTAGGGTTACACTTAGGGTTAGGGTTAGGGTTAGGGTTAGGGTTACACTTAGGGTTACACTTAGGGTTATGGTTAGGGTTAGGGTTACACTTAGGGTTAGGGTTAGGGTTAGGGTTAGGGTTAGGGTTAGGGTTACACTTAGGGTTAGGGTTAGGGTTAGGGTTAGGGTTAGGGTTACACTTAGGGTTAGGGTTAGGGTTAGGGTTAGGGTTAGGGTTACACTTAGGGTTAGGGTTAGGGTTAGGGTTAGGGTTACACTTAGGGTTAGGGTTAGGGTTAGGGTTAGGGTTACACTTAGGGTTAGGGTTAGGGTTAGGGTTAGGGTTAGGGTTACACTTAGGGTTAGGGTTAGGGTTAGGGTTAGGGTTAGGGTTAGGGTTACACTTAGGGTTAGGGTTAGGGTTAGGGTTAGGGTTAGGGTTAGGGTTACACTTAGGGTTAGGGTTAGGGTTAGGGTTAGGGTTAGGGTTAGGGTTACACTTAGGGTTAGGGTTAGGGTTAGGGTTACACTTAGGGTTAGGGTTAGGGTTAGGGTTAGGGTTAGGGTTAGGGTTAGGGTTACACTTAGGGTTAGGGTTAGGGTTAGGGTTACACTTAGGGTTAGGGTTATGGTTAGGGTTAGGGTTACACTTAGGGTTAGGGTTAGGGTTAGGGTTAGGGTTACACTTAGGGTTAGGGTTAGGGTTAGGGTTAGGGTTAGGGTTAGGGTTAGGGTTAGGGTTACACTTAGGGTTAGGGTTAGGGTTAGGGTTAGGGTTGCACTTAGGGTTAGGGTTAGGGTTAGGGTTACACTTAGGGTTAGGGTTAGGGTTAGGGTTAGGGTTAGGGTTAGGGTTACACTTAGGCTTAGGGTTAGGGTTAGGGTTAGGGTTAGGGTTAGGGTTACACTTAGGGTTAGGGTTAGGGTTAGGGTTAGGGTTAGGGTTAGGGTTAGGGTTAGGGTTACACTTAGGGTTAGGGTTACACTTAGGGTTAGGGTTAGGGTTAGGGTTAGGGTTAGGGTTAGGGTTAGGGTTACACTTAGGGTTAGGGTTAGGGTTAGGGTTAGGGTTAGGGTTAGGGTTAGGGTTACACTTAGGGTTAGGGTTAGGGTTAGGGTTAGGGTTAGGGTTACACTTAGGGTTAGGGTTAGGGTTAGGGTTACACTTAGGGTTAGGTTTAGGGTTAGGGTTAGGGTTAGGGTTACACTTAGGGTTAGGGTTAGGCTTAGGGTTACACTTAGGGTTAGGTTTAGGGTTAGGGTTAGGGTTAGGGTTAGGGTTAGGGTTACACTTAGGGTTAGGGTTAGGGTTAGGGTTAGGGTTAGGGTTAGGGTTAGGGTTAGGGTTAGGGTTACACTTAGGGTTAGGGTTAGGGTTAGGGTTAGGGTTAGGGTTAGGGTTAGGGTTAGGGTTAGGGTTACACTTAGGGTTAGGGTTAGGGTTAGGGTTACACTTAGGGTTAGGTTTAGGGTTAGGGTTAGGGTTAGGGTTAGGGTTAGGGTTACACTTAGGGTTAGGGTTAGGGTTAGGGTTAGGGTTAGGGTTAGGGTTACACTTAGGGTTAGGGTTAGGGTTAGGGTTAGGGTTAGGGTTAGGGTTAGGGTTACACTTAGGGTTAGGGTTAGGGTTAGGGTTAGGGTTACACTTAGGGTTACACTTAGGGTTATGGTTAGGGTTAGGGTTACACTTAGGGTTAGGGTTAGGGTTAGGGTTAGGGTTAGGGTTAGGGTTACACTTAGGGTTAGGGTTAGGGTTAGGGTTAGGGTTACACTTAGGGTTAGGGTTAGGGTTAGGGTTAGGGTTAGGGTTACACTTAGGGTTAGGGTTAGGGTTAGGGTTAGGGTTACACTTAGGGTTAGGGTTAGGGTTAGGGTTAGGGTTAGGGTTACACTTAGGGTTAGGGTTAGGGTTAGGGTTAGGGTTAGGGTTACACTTAGGGTTAGGGTTAGGGTTAGGGTTAGGGTTAGGGTTAGGGTTACACTTAGGGTTAGGGTTAGGGTTAGGGTTAGTGTTAGGGTTAGGGTTACACTTAGGGTTAGGGTTAGGGTTAGGGTTAGGGTTAGGGTTAGGGTTACACTTAGGGTTAGGGTTAGGGTTAGGGTTACACTTAGGGTTAGGGTTAGGGTTAGGGTTAGGGTTAGGGTTAGGGTTAGGGTTACACTTAGGGTTAGGGTTAGGGTTAGGGTTACACTTAGGGTTAGGGTTATGGTTAGGGTTAGGGTTACACTTAGGGTTAGGGTTAGGGTTAGGGTTAGGGTTACACTTAGGGTTAGGGTTAGGGTTAGGGTTAGGGTTAGGGTTAGGGTTAGGGTTAGGGTTAGGGTTACACTTAGGGTTAGGGTTAGGGTTAGGGTTAGGGTTGCACTTAGGGTTAGGGTTAGGGTTAGGGTTACACTTAGGGTTAGGG
>JBAIAC010000024.1:68620000-68622500 GCA_037349315.1 Chelydra serpentina
AGGGTTAGGGTTAGGGTTAGGGTTAGGGTTACACTTAGGGTTAGGGTTAGGGTTAGGGTTAGGGTTACACTTAGGGTTAGGGTTAGGGTTAGGGTTAGGGTTAGGGTTACACTTAGGGTTAGGGTTAGGGTTAGGGTTAGGGTTAGGGTTAGGGTTACACTTAGGGTTAGGGTTAGGGTTAGGGTTAGGGTTAGGGTTAGGGTTACACTTAGGGTTAGGGTTAGGGTTAGGGTTAGGGTTAGGGTTAGGGTTACACTTAGGGTTAGGGTTAGGGTTAGGGTTACACTTAGGGTTAGGGTTAGGGTTAGGGTTAGGGTTAGGGTTAGGGTTAGGGTTACACTTAGGGTTAGGGTTAGGGTTAGGGTTACACTTAGGGTTAGGGTTATGGTTAGGGTTAGGGTTACACTTAGGGTTAGGGTTAGGGTTAGGGTTAGGGTTACACTTAGGGTTAGGGTTAGGGTTAGGGTTAGGGTTAGGGTTAGGGTTAGGGTTAGGGTTACACTTAGGGTTAGGGTTAGGGTTAGGGTTAGGGTTGCACTTAGGGTTAGGGTTAGGGTTAGGGTTACACTTAGGGTTAGGGTTAGGGTTAGGGTTAGGGTTAGGGTTAGGGTTAGGGTTACACTTAGGCTTAGGGTTAGGGTTAGGGTTAGGGTTAGGGTTAGGGTTACACTTAGGGTTAGGGTTAGGGTTAGGGTTAGGGTTAGGGTTAGGGTTAGGGTTAGGGTTACACTTAGGGTTAGGGTTACACTTAGGGTTAGGGTTAGGGTTAGGGTTAGGGTTAGGGTTAGGGTTACACTTAGGGTTAGGGTTAGGGTTAGGGTTAGGGTTAGGGTTAGGGTTAGGGTTACACTTAGGGTTAGGGTTAGGGTTAGGGTTAGGGTTAGGGTTACACTTAGGGTTAGGGTTAGGGTTAGGGTTACACTTAGGGTTAGGTTTAGGGTTAGGGTTAGGGTTAGGGTTACACTTAGGGTTAGGGTTAGGCTTAGGGTTACACTTAGGGTTAGGTTTAGGGTTAGGGTTAGGGTTAGGGTTAGGGTTAGGGTTACACTTAGGGTTAGGGTTAGGGTTAGGGTTAGGGTTAGGGTTAGGGTTAGGGTTAGGGTTAGGGTTAGGGTTAGGGTTACACTTAGGGTTAGGGTTAGGGTTAGGGTTAGGGTTAGGGTTAGGGTTAGGGTTAGGGTTAGGGTTAGGGTTAGGGTTACACTTAGGGTTAGGGATAGGGTTAGGGTTACACTTAGGGTTAGGTTTAGGGTTAGGGTTAGGGTTAGGGTTAGGGTTAGGGTTACACTTAGGGTTAGGGTTAGGGTTAGGGTTAGGGTTAGGGTTAGGGTTACACTTAGGGTTAGGGTTAGGGTTAGGGTTAGGGTTAGGGTTAGGGTTAGGGTTACACTTAGGGTTAGGGTTAGGGTTAGGGTTAGGGTTACACTTAGGGTTACACTTAGGGTTATGGTTAGGGTTAGGGTTACACTTAGGGTTAGGGTTAGGGTTAGGGTTAGGGTTAGGGTTAGGGTTACACTTAGGGTTAGGGTTAGGGTTAGGGTTAGGGTTAGGGTTACACTTAGGGTTAGGGTTAGGGTTAGGGTTAGGGTTAGGGTTACACTTAGGGTTAGGGTTAGGGTTAGGGTTAGGGTTACACTTAGGGTTAGGGTTAGGGTTAGGGTTAGGGTTAGGGTTACACTTAGGGTTAGGGTTAGGGTTAGGGTTAGGGTTAGGGTTACACTTAGGGTTAGGGTTAGGGTTAGGGTTAGGGTTAGGGTTAGGGTTACACTTAGGGTTAGGGTTAGGGTTAGGGTTAGGGTTAGGGTTAGGGTTACACTTAGGGTTAGGGTTAGGGTTAGGGTTAGGGTTAGGGTTACACTTAGGGTTAGGGTTAGGGTTAGGGTTACACTTAGGGTTAGGGTTAGGGTTAGGGTTAGGGTTAGGGTTAGGGTTAGGGTTACACTTAGGGTTAGGGTTAGGGTTAGGGTTACACTTAGGGTTAGGGTTATGGTTAGGGTTAGGGTTACACTTAGGGTTAGGGTTAGGGTTAGGGTTAGGGTTACACTTAGGGTTAGGCTTACGGTTAGGGTTAGGGTTAGGGTTAGGGTTAGGGTTAGGGTTAGGGTTACACTTAGGGTTAGGGTTAGGGTTAGGGTTAGGGTTGCACTTAGGGTTAGGGTTAGGGTTAGGGTTACACTTAGGGTTAGGGTTAGGGTTAGGGTTAGGGTTAGGGTTAGGGTTACACTTAGGCTTAGGGTTAGGGTTAGGGTTAGGGTTAGGGTTAGGGTTACACTTAGGGTTAGGGTTAGGGTTAGGGTTAGGGTTAGGGTTAGGGTTAGGGTTAGGGTTACACTTAGGGTTAGGGTTACACTTAGGGTTAGGGTTAGGGTTAGGGTTAGGGTTAGGGTTAGGGTTACACTTAGGGTTAGGGTTAGGGTTAGGGTTAGGGTTAGGGTTAGGGTTAGGGTTAGGGTTACACTTAGGGTTAGGGTTAGGGTTAGGGTTAGGGTTAGGGTTACAC
>JBAIAC010000024.1:68627500-68630000 GCA_037349315.1 Chelydra serpentina
ACACTTAGGGTTAGGTTTAGGGTTAGGGTTAGGGTTAGGGTTAGGGTTAGGGTTACACTTAGGGTTAGGGTTAGGGTTAGGGTTAGGGTTAGGGTTAGGGTTACACTTAGGGTTAGGGTTAGGGTTAGGGTTAGGGTTAGGGTTACACTTAGGGTTAGGGTTAGGGTTAGGGTTAGGGTTAGGGTTAGGGTTACACTTAGGGTTAGGGTTAGGGTTAGGGTTAGGGTTAGGGTTAGGGTTAGGGTTAGGGTTACACTTAGGGTTACACTTAGGGTTAGGGTTAGGGTTAGGGTTACACTTAGGGTTAGGGTTAGGGTTAGGGTTAGGGTTAGGGTTAGGGTTAGGGTTACACTTAGGGTTAGGGTTAGGGTTAGGGTTAGGGTTACACTTAGGGTTAGGGTTAGGGTTAGGGTTAGGGTTAGGGTTAGGGTTAGGGTTACACTTAGGGTTAGGGTTAGGGTTAGGGTTAGGGTTAGGGTTAGGGTTAGGGTTAGGGTTAGGGTTACACTTAGGGTTAGGGTTAGGGTTAGGGTTAGGGTTAGGGTTAGGGTTAGGGTTAGGGTTAGGGTTAGGGTTACACTTAGGGTTAGGGTTAGGGTTAGGGTTAGGGTTAGGGTTAGGGTTAGGGTTACACTTAGGGTTAGGGTTAGGGTTAGGGTTACACTTAGGGTTAGGTTTAGGGTTAGGGTTAGGGTTAGGGTTAGGGTTAGGGTTACACTTAGGGTTAGGGTTAGGGTTAGGGTTAGGGTTAGGGTTAGGGTTAGGGTTACACTTAGGGTTAGGGTTAGGGTTAGGGTTAGGGTTAGGGTTAGGGTTACACTTAGGGTTAGGGTTAGGGTTAGGGTTAGGGTTACACTTAGGGTTACACTTAGGGTTAGGGTTAGGGTTAGGGTTACACTTAGGGTTAGGGTTAGGGTTAGGGTTAGGGTTAGGGTTAGGGTTACACTTAGGGTTAGGGTTAGGGTTAGGGTTAGGGTTAGGGTTACACTTAGGGTTAGGGTTAGGGTTAGGGTTAGGGTTAAACTTAGGGTTAGGGTTAGGGTTAGGGTTAGGGTTACACTTAGGGTTAGGGTTAGGGTTAGGGTTAGGGTTAGGGTTACACTTAGGGTTAGGGTTAGGGTTAGGGTTAGGGTTAGGGTTACACTTAGGGTTAGGGTTAGGGTTAGGGTTAGGGTTAGGGTTAGGGTTACACTTAGGGTTAGGGTTAGGGTTAGGGTTAGGGTTAGGGTTAGGGTTACACTTAGGGTTAGGGTTAGGGTTAGGGTTAGGGTTAGGGTTAGGGTTACACTTAGGGTTAGGGTTAGGGTTAGGGTTACACTTAGGGTTAGGGTTAGGGTTAGGGTTAGGGTTAGGGTTAGGGTTAGGGTTACACTTAGGGTTAGGGTTAGGGTTAGGGTTACACTTAGGGTTAGGGTTATGGTTAGGGTTAGGGTTACACTTAGGGTTAGGGTTAGGGTTAGGGTTAGGGTTAGGGTTACACTTAGGGTTAGGGTTAGGGTTAGGGTTAGGGTTAGGGTTAGGGTTACACTTAGGGTTAGGGTTAGGGTTAGGGTTACACTTAGGGTTAGGGTTAGGGTTAGGGTTAGGGTTGCACTTAGGGATAGGGTTAGGGTTAGGGTTACACTTAGGGTTAGGGTTAGGGTTAGGGTTAGGGTTAGGGTTACACTTAGGCTTAGGGTTAGGGTTAGGGTTAGGGTTAGGGTTAGGGTTACACTTAGGGTTAGGGTTAGGGTTAGGGTTAGGGTTAGGGTTAGGGTTAGGGTTACACTTAGGGTTAGGGTTACACTTAGGGTTAGGGTTAGGGTTAGGGTTAGGGTTAGGGTTACACTTAGGGTTAGGGTTAGGGTTAGGGTTAGGGTTAGGGTTAGGGTTAGGGTTAGGGTTACACTTAGGGTTAGGGTTAGGGTTACACTTAGGGTTAGGGTTAGGGTTAGGGTTAGGGTTAGGGTTAGCGTTACACTTAGGGTTAGGGTTAGGGTTAGGGTTAGGGTTAGGGTTACACTTAGGGTTAGGGTTAGGGTTAGGGTTACACTTAGGGTTAGGTTTAGGGTTAGGGTTAGGGTTAGGGTTAGGGTTACACTTAGGGTTAGGGTTAGGGTTAGGGTTAGGGTTAGGGTTAGGGTTACACTTAGGGTTAGGGTTAGGGTTAGGGTTAGGGTTAGGGTTAGGGTTAGGGTTACACTTAGGGTTAGGGTTAGGGTTAGGGTTACACTTAGGGTTACACTTAGGGTTAGGGTTAGGGTTAGGGTTACACTTAGGGTTAGGGTTAGGGTTAGGGTTAGGGTTAGTGTTACACTTAGGGTTAGGGTTAGGGTTAGGGTTAGGGTTAGGGTTAGGGTTAGGGTTAGGGTTACACTTAGGGTTAGGCTTAGGGTTAGGGTTAGGGTTAGGGTTAGGGTTACACTTAGGGTTAGGGTTAGGGTTAGGGTTAGGGTTAGGGTTAGGGTTAGGGTTAGGGTTAGGGTTACACTTAGGGTTAGGGTTAGGGTTAGGGTTAGGG
>JBAIAC010000024.1:68635000-68640000 GCA_037349315.1 Chelydra serpentina
AGGGTTAGGGTTAGGGTTAGGGTTAGGGTTAGGGTTAGGGTTAGGGTTAGGGTTAGGGTTAGGGTTAGGGTTAGGGTTACACTTAGGGTTAGGGTTAGGGTTAGGGTTAGGGTTAGGGTTAGCGTTACACTTAGGGTTAGGGTTAGGGTTAGGGTTAGGGTTAGGGTTAGGGTTACACTTAGGGTTAGGGGTAGGGTTAGGGTTACACTTAGGGTTAGGTTTAGGGTTAGGGTTAGGGTTAGGGTTAGGGTTACACTTAGGGTTAGGGTTAGGGTTAGGGTTAGGGTTAGGGTTAGGGTTACACTTAGGGTTAGGGTTAGGGTTAGGGTTAGGGTTAGGGTTAGGGTTAGGGTTACACTTAGGGTTAGGGTTAGGGTTAGGGTTAGGGTTACACTTAGGGTTACACTTAGGGTTAGGGTTAGGGTTAGGGTTACACTTAGGGTTAGGGTTAGGGTTAGGGTTAGGGTTAGGGTTACACTTAGGGTTAGGGTTAGGGTTAGGGTTAGGGTTAGGGTTAAGGTTAGGGTTAGGGTTAGGGTTAGGGTTACACTTAGGGTTAGGGTTAGGGTTAGGGTTAGGGTTAGGGTAAGGGTTAGGGTTAGGGTTAGGGTTAGGGTTACACTTAGGGTTAGGCTTAGGGTTAGGGTTAGGGTTAGGGTTAGGGTTACACTTAGGGTTAGGGTTAGGGTTAGGGTTAGGGTTAGGGTTAGGGTTAGGGTTAGGGTTACACTTAGGGTTAGGGTTAGGGTTAGGGTTAGGGTTAGGGTTAGGGTTAGGGTTAGGGTTACACTTAGGGTTAGGGTTAGGGTTAGGGTTACACTTAGGGTTAGGTTTAGGGTTAGGGTTAGGGTTAGGGTTAGGGTTAGGGTTACACTTAGGGTTAGGGTTAGGGTTAGGGTTAGGGTTAGGGTTAGGGTTACACTTAGGGTTAGGGTTAGGGTTAGGGTTAGGGTTAGGGTTACACTTAGGGTTAGGGTTAGGGTTAGGGTTAGGGTTACACTTAGGGTTACACTTAGGGTTAGGGTTACACTTAGGGTTAGGGTTAGGGTTAGGGTTAGGGTTAGGGTTAGGGTTACACTTAGGGTTAGGGTTAGGGTTAGGGTTAGGGTTAGGGTTACACTTAGGGTTAGGGTTAGGGTTAGGGTTAGGGTTAGGGTTACACTTAGGGTTAGGGTTAGGGTTAGGGTTAGGGTTACACTTAGGGTTAGGGTTAGGGTTAGGGTTAGGGTTAGGGTTACACTTAGGGTTAGGGTTAGGGTTAGGGTTAGGGTTAGGGTTACACTTAGGGTTAGGGTTAGGGTTAGGGTTAGGGTTAGGGTTACACTTAGGGTTAGGGTTAGGGTTAGGGTTAGGGTTAGGGTTACACTTAGGGTTAGGGTTAGTGTTAGGGTTAGGGTTAGGGTTAGGGTTAGGGTTACACTTAGGGTTAGGGTTAGGGTTAGGGTTAGGGTTACACTTAGGGTTAGGGTTAGGGTTAGGGTTAGGGTTAGGGTTAGGGTTACACTTAGGGTTAGGGTTAGGGTTAGGGTTACACTTAGGGTTAGGGTTATGGTTAGGGTTAGGGTTACACTTAGGGTTAGGGTTAGGGTTAGGGTTAGGGTTAGGGTTAGGGTTACACTTAGGGTTAGGGTTAGGGTTAGGGTTAGGGTTAGGGTTACACTTAGGGTTAGGGTTAGGGTTAGGGTTAGGGTTAGGGTTAGGGTTACACTTAGGGTTAGGGTTAGGGTTAGGGTTGCACTTAGGGTTAGGGTTAGGGTTAGGGTTACACTTAGGGTTAGGGTTAGGGTTAGGGTTAGGGTTAGGGTTAGGGTTAGGGTTACACTTAGGGTTAGGGTTAGGGTTAGGGTTAGGGTTACACTTAGGGTTAGGGTTAGGGTTAGGGTTACACTTAGGGTTAGGGTTAGGGTTAGGGTTAGTGTTACACTTAGGGTTAGGGTTAGGGTTAGGGTTAGGGTTACACTTAGGGTTAGGGTTAGGGTTAGGGTTAGGGTTACACTTAGGGTTAGGGTTAGGGTTAGGGTTAGGGTTAGGGTTAGGGTTAGGGTTAGGGTTAGGGTTAGGGTTAGTGTTACACTTAGGGTTAGGGTTAGGGTTAGGGTTAGGGTTACACTTAGGGTTAGGGTTAGGGTTAGGGTTACACTTAGGGTTAGGGTTAGGGTTAGGGTTAGGGTTAGGGTTAGGGTTACACTTAGGGTTAGGGTTAGGGTTAGGGTTAGGGTTAGGGTTAGGGTTAGGGTTAGGGTTAGGGTTAGGGTTACACTTAGGGTTAGGGTTAGGGTTAGGGTTACACTTAGGGTTAGGGTTAGGGTTAGGGTTAGGGTTAGGGTTACACTTAGGGTTAGGGTTAGGGTTAGGGTTAGGGTTACACTTAGGGTTAGGGTTAGGGTTAGGGTTAGGGTTAGGGTTAGGGTTAGGGTTAGGGTTACACTTAGGGTTAGGGTTAGGGTTAGGGTTACACTTAGGGTTAGGGTTAGGGTTAGGGTTAGGGTTAGGGTTAGGGTTAGGGTTAGGGTTACACTTAGGGTTAGGGTTAGGGTTAGGGTTAGGGTTAGGGTTACACTTAGGGTTAGGGTTAGGGTTAGGGTTAGGGTTAGGGTTAGGGTTAGGGTTAGGGTTAGGGTTACACTTAGGGTTAGGGTTAGGGTTAGGGTTAGGGTTACACTTAGGGTTAGGGTTAGGGTTACACTTAGGGTTAGGGTTAGGGTTAGGGTTAGGGTTAGGGTTAGGTTTAGGGTTAGGTTTACACTTAGGGTAAGGGTTAGGGTTAGGGTTAGGGTTAGGGTTACACTTAGGGTTAGGGTTAGGGTTAGGGTTAGGGTTAGGGTTACACTTAGGGTTAGGGTTAGGGTTAGGGTTAGGGTTACACTTAGGGTTAGGGTTAGGGTTAGGGTTAGGGTTAGGGTTAGGGTTAGGGTTACACTTAGGGTTAGGGTTAGGGTTAGGGTTAGGGTTAGGGTTACACTTAGGGTTAGGGTTAGGGTTAGGGTTAGGGTTAGGGTTAGGGTTACACTTAGGGTTAGGGTTAGGGTTAGGGTTAGGGTTAGGGTTAGGGTTAGGGTTAGGGTTACACTTAGGGTTAGGGTTAGGGTTAGGGTTAGGGTTAGGGTTGCACTTAGGGTTAGGGTTAGGGTTAGGGTTACACTTAGGGTTAGGGTTAGGGTTAGGGTTAGGGTTAGGGTTAGGGTTACACTTAGGGTTAGGGTTAGGGTTAGGGTTAGGGTTAGGGTTAGGGTTAGGGTTACACTTAGGGTTAGGGTTAGGGTTAGGGTTAGGGTTAGGGTTAGGGTTACACTTAGGGTTAGGGTTAGGGTTACACTTAGGGTTAGGGTTAGGGTTAGGGTTAGGGTTAGGGTTAGCGTTACACTTAGGGTTAGGGTTAGGGTTAGGGTTAGGGTTAGGGTTACACTTAGGGTTAGGGTTAGGGTTAGGGTTACACTTAGGGTTAGGTTTAGGGTTAGGGTTAGGGTTAGGGTTAGGGTTAGGGTTACACTTAGGGTTAGGGTTAGGGTTAGGGTTAGGGTTAGGGTTAGGGTTAGGGTTACACTTAGGGTTAGGGTTAGGGTTAGGGTTAGGGTTAGGGTTAGGGTTAGGGTTACACTTAGGGTTAGGGTTAGGGTTAGGGTTAGGGTTACACTTAGGGTTACACTTAGGGTTAGGGTTAGGGTTAGGGTTACACTTAGGGTTAGGGTTAGGGTTAGGGTTAGGGTTAGGGTTAGGGTTACACTTAGGGTTAGGGTTAGGGTTAGGGTTAGGGTTAGGGTTACACTTAGGGTTAGGGTTAGGGTTAGGGTTAGGGTTAGGGTTACACTTAGGGTTAGGGTTAGGGTTAGGGTTAGGGTTAGGGTTAGGGTTAGGGTTAGGGTTAGGGTTAGGGTTACACTTAGGGTTAGGCTTAGGGTTAGGGTTAGGGTTAGGGTTAGGGTTACACTTAGGGTTAGGGTTAGGGTTAGGGTTAGGGTTAGGGTTAGGGTTAGGGTTACACTTAGGGTTAGGGTTAGGGTTAGGGTTAGGGTTAGGGTTAGGGTTAGGGTTAGGGTTAGGGTTACACTTAGGGTTAGGGTTAGGGTTAGGGTTACACTTAGGGTTAGGTTTAGGGTTAGGGTTAGGGTTAGGGTTAGGGTTAGGGTTACACTTAGGGTTAGGGTTAGGGTTAAGGTTAGGGTTAGGGTTAGGGTTACACTTAGGGTTAGGGTTAGGGTTAGGGTTAGGGTTAGGGTTAGGGTTAGGGTTACACTTAGGGTTAGGGTTAGGGTTAGGGTTAGGGTTACACTTAGGGTTACACTTAGGGTTAGGGTTAGGGTTAGGGTTACACTTAGGGTTAGGGTTAGGGTTAGGGTTAGGGTTAGGGTTAGGGTTACACTTAGGGTTAGGGTTAGGGTTAGGGTTAGGGTTAGGGTTACACTTAGGGTTAGGGTTAGGGTTAGGGTTAGGGTTAGGGTTAGGGTTACACTTAGGGTTAGGGTTAGGGTTAGGGTTAGGGTTAGGGTTACACTTAGGGTTAGGGTTAGGGTTAGGGTTAGGGTTAGGGTTAGGGTTACACTTAGGGTTAGGGTTAGGGTTAGGGTTAGGGTTAGGGTTAGGGTTAGGGTTACACTTAGGGTTAGGGTTAGGGTTAGGGTTAGGGTTAGGGTTAGGGTTACACTTAGGGTTAGGGTTAGGGTTAGGGTTAGGGTTAGGGTTACACTTAGGGTTAGGGTTAGGGTTAGGGTTAGGGTTACACTTAGGGTTAGGGTTAGGGTTAGGGTTAGGGTTAGGGTTAGGGTTAGGGTTACACTTAGGGTTAGGGTTAGGGTTAGGGTTACACTTAGGGTTAGGGTTAGGGTTAGGGTTAGGGTTACACTTAGGGTTAGGGTTAGGGTTAGGGTTAGGGTTAGGGTTAGGGTTACACTTAGGGTTAGGGTTAGGGTTAGGGTTAGGGTTAGGGTTACACTTAGGGTTAGGGTTAGGGTTAGGGTTAGGGTTGCACTTAGGGTTAGGGTTAGGGTTAGGGTTACACTTAG
>JBAIAC010000024.1:68727500-68735000 GCA_037349315.1 Chelydra serpentina
TTAGAGTTAGGGTTACACTTAGGGTTAGGGTCAGGGTTAGGGTTAGGGATAGGGTTAGGGTTAGGGTTACACTTACGGTTAGGGTTAGGGTTAGGGTTAGGGTTAGGGTTAGGGTTACACTTAGGGTTAGGGTTAGGGTTAGGGTTAGGGTTACACTTAGGGTTAGGGTTAGGGTTAGGGTTAGTTGTTAGGGTTAGGGTTAGGGTTAGGGTTAGGGTTAGGGTTACACTTAGGGTTAGGGTTAGGGTTACGGTTATGGTTACACTTAGGGTTAGGGTTAGGGTTAGGGTTACACTTAGGGTTAGGGTTAGGGTTAGGGTTAGGGTTAGGGTTAGGGTTAGGGTTACACTTAGGGTTAGGGTTAGGGTTAGGGTTAGGGTTACACTTAGGTTTAGGGTTAGGGTTAGGGTTAGGGTTAGGGTTAGGGTTAGGGTTACACTTAGGGTTAGGGTTAGGGTTAAGGTTAGGATTAGGGTTAGGGTTTGTCAGGGTTCCCTCCCCACTCTAAACTCTAGGGTAAAGACGTGGGGACCCGCATTCAGAGCCCCTAAGCCTATTTTACCAGCTTAGGGTAAACCCCCCCAAGGTACAAAATTCCCTGCACCCCGAGAAATGCTTCTTACTGCCACCATCAAATGTCTAACAGGAATCCAGGAAAGGAATCACTTGAACTTCCCTCCCCCCCGAAATGCCCCCTCAAGCCGTACACCCCCTTTCCTGGGGAAGCTTGAGAACAATCTCCCAACCAATTGGTTACACAGTGATCTAAAAACCCACCCCCTGGGTTTTAACACTATAGAAAACAGTCAACTTCTTAAAAGAAGGATTTTATTAAACATAAAGAAGGTAAAATCATCTCTGTAAAATCAGGATGGTAACTATTTCACAGGGCACTATATTTCCAAACTCAGAGAGATTTCCCCCTCTGGACAAAACCTTAACGTTACAGATAACCATGAATACCTCCCCCCCCCCCTTGCCCTTTCTAACACAGGGGATACACCAAGCAAAAATAAACAGAATCTATACGCTATACTATCTAAACTTACTTCAGAAAAGGGAGGTTTGATTTTCTGTAGGTTCCTTCTGTCTTCCAAGATCACTCTCTCCCAGACAAAGACACTCACTAAAAACTTCCCCCCTCCCAAGTTTGAAAGTATCTTGTCCCCTTATTGGTCAGAGCCCAGCCAGGTCAGGTGTCAGTCTGGCTACCTGCATTTCTTAACCCTTTACTGGAAAGAGGATTTTATAGCACTGCATCAGACCCTCTCCCCCTTCCCTTCATATTTATGACACGCCCCCCAAATCACCGATAGTGTGAAACACTGGCTGTGATTTCTTCCTGGAGCTTTAAAAGAAAACAAAGTAATAAGACACATGAATCTCCAAATATACTAATAACTGGATAAAGACTAACAATATTGTCCACATTGCAAGGACGATTTTAACCAGTTGGTTCGGGGAAACTTTCACGGGAGAGTGCATCAGCCACTTTGTTAGAAGCTCCTGAAATGTGTTGTATTTCAAAATCAAAATCTTGGAGAGCTAAACTCCATCGAAGGAGTTTTTTGTTATTTCCCTTGGCGGTATTAAGCCACTTTAGTGCAGCATGGTCAGTTTGCAGGTGGAAACGCCGTCCCCAAACGTATGGGCGTAGCTTTTCTAGAGCGTAGACAATGGCGTAACATTCCTTCTCACTGATTGACCAGTGGCTTTCCCTCTCAGACAGCTTCTTGCTGAGAAACACGACAGGATGGAATTCTTGATCTGGTCCTTCCTGCATTAAGACTGCTCCCACACCACGCTCGGACGCATCTGTGGTTACTAGGAACGGTTTATCAAAGTCCGGGGCCCTTAGCACAGGGTCAGACATGAGTGTTGCTTTAAGCTGATTAAAGGCCTTCCGACACTCATCAGTCCACTGAACCGCATTTGGCTGGTTCTTTCTGGTTAGGTCAGTTAGAGGGGCGGCGATTTGGCTGTAATGCGGTACAAATCGCCTGTAATATCCGGCCAAGCCTAAGAAAGATTGGACCTGTTTCTTTGACTTTGGGACAGGCCACTTTTGGATAGCCTCCACCTTGGCCTGTAGGGGGTTAATAGTTCCTTGACCCACCTGGTGTCCAAGGTAAGTCACTCTGTTGAGGCCTATTTGACACTTTTTAGCCTTAACAGTTAGTCCTGCCTCTCGTATGCGCTCGAAGACCTTCTGGAGATGCTCCAGGTGTTCGGCCCATGAGTCAGAAATATGGCCACATCGTCAAGATAGGCAACTGCCGATTCTCCCAATCCCGCTAGGAGACTATCTACCAGTTTCTGGAATGTGGCAGGTGCATTCCGCAGCCCGAAAGGGAGCACATTAAATTCATACAGCCCGACATGGGTGATGAAGGCTGACTTTTCCTTGGCGGATTCATCTAGCGGCACCTGCCAGTACCCCTTGGTTAAGTCTAAGGTGGAGATGAACTGGGCACGTCCCAGTTTCTCCAATAGTTCATCTGTGCGAGGCATTGGATAGTTGTCTGGGCAAGTCACAGCATTTAGTGTACGGTAGTCCACGCAAAAGCGTATTTCCCCATCTGGTTTGGGGACTAGAACCACGGGAGAGGCCCATGCACTGCTAGAGGGACGGATTATACCCATCTGTAGCATGTCTTGAACCTCCCGTTCTATAGCAGTTTTGGCGTGAGGAGCCACTCGGTAAGGTCGGGCTCTAATTGGGTGGGCATTACCTGTGTCAATGGAGTGGTATGCCCGTTCGGTCAGTCCTGGGATGGCTGAGAACATCGGTGCGAATTTAGTGCACAGCTCCTGGATTTGCTGGCGCTGCATACGTCCGAGGGTCATGGAGAGGTTCACCTCTTCCACGGCACCATCATTTTTCCCTTCGTAGTAGACACCTTCAGGCCACTCAGCGTCTTCTGCTCCCTGGGCAGTAAACTGACAAACCTTCAATTCTCGGGGGAAAAAAGGCTTTAGAGAATTAACATGGTACACTTTAGGCTTGAGAGTTGTGGTGGGGAATGCTATGAGATAGTTCACAGCTCCCAGGTGTTCTTGGACCGTAAATGGCCCTTCCCATGACGCTTCCATTTTATGGGCCCGGAGCGCCTTCAAGACCATGACTTGGTCCCCTACTTTAAAGGAACGCTCTCTGGCATGTTTATCATACCAGGCCTTTTGCTCTTCCTGAGCCCCTTTTAGGTTTTCTCTAGCAAGAGCTAAAGAGTCTCGGAGGGTGTTTTGTAGGTTGCTTACAAAGTCCAGAATGTTAGTTTCCGAAGAAGGCGTAAACCCCTCCCATTGCTGTTTCACCAGCTGTAATGGCCCTTTAACCTCGCGGCCATACACAAGTTCAAATGGTGAAAACCCTAAACTGGGATGTGGTACAGCCCTGTAGGCAAAGAGCAACTGCTGTAACACTAGGTCCCAATCGTTGGAGTGCTGGGTTACGAATTTACGTATCATGGCTCCCAAAGTTCCATTAAACTTCTCCACCAGACCATTTGTTTGATGGTGGTAAGGGGTGGCAACCAAGTGGTTCACCCCATGAGCTTCCCACAGGCTTTTCATGCTCCCTGCCAGGAAATTAGTTCCCGAATCAGTAAGGATGTCGGCGGGCCAACCTACCCTGGCAAAAATCTCTGTTAATGCCTGGCATACACTTTTAGCCCGGGTGTTGCTCAGAGCTACTGCTTCTGGCCATCGGGTGGCAAAATCCATGAAAGTCAGTATGTACTGCTTTCCTCTGGGTGTCTTTTTCGGAAAAGGACCCAGAATATCCACAGCTACCCGCTGAAATGGAACTTCAATTATGGGGAGTGGCTGGAGAGGGGCTTTGACCTGGTCTTGGGGTTTTCCCACTCTTTGGCACACCTCACAAGACCGGACATAGGTAGAAACATCCTTGCCCATTCCCTCCCAGTGGAATGACCTCCCCAAACGGTCTTTGGTTCTGTTCACCCCAGCATGACCACTAGGATGATCATGGGCTAAGCTCAAGAGCTTTAGCCGGTACTTAGTCGGAACCACTAACTGTCTCTGAGGACGCCAATCTTCCTGGTGTCCACCAGAAAGAGTCTCCTTATATAAAAGGCCTTTTTCTATAACAAACCGGGATCGATTAGAAGAGCTGAGAGGCAGTGGGGTGCTCCGTCCCACTGTCCAAGCTCTCTGTAGGCTTTCATCTGCTTCCTGCTCGGCTTGGAACTGTTCCCTAGATGCTGGAGACATCAGTTCCTCACTGGGTTGTAGACCTGGGCTGGGTCCCTCTGGAAGCGGTGTAGGTGATGGGGTTGTTTCCGTTGACTGTGAACCACTCTCCGCTGGTGCACAATGTGGTAATTCAGGCTCTGGCTGAGCCTCTTGTATGGAGTTATCGGTTGCTGCTGCCATTGCAGGCTCGGTGGTGCCCTCGGGTGTTGGTACGGTAGCTGGGGTTGCAAGCGCTGGACTCAGTGCTGGCAATGGTTCTGGTGCTGGTTGTTTCGTCTGTTCCAGTTCCGAGACTGGCTTGGGGCGGTTTCTGTGATTGGATCCACGACGGCTGTTGCAGTCGTTGGCAGGGTGTCCGGTTCCACCACCTCTATCTGGGTCTCTGGTAGTACAGATGGGGTTCCGGTGGAAGTCCCAGGAACAGAGCTAGGTGTGACAGCTTGCTTAGCCTGGCTGCGGGTGACCATTCCCACCCTCTTGGCTAGCTTCACACAATTGGTCAAGTCTTCCCCCAGCAACATGGGAATTGGATAATCATCATAGACTGCAAAAGTCCAATTTCCTGACCAGCCCTTGTACTGGACAGGCAACACGGCTGTAGGTAAATTAAAAGAGTTGGACTTGAAGGGTTGAATTGTCACTTGTGCCTCTGGGTTGATTAAGCTGGGGTCCACTAAGGATTTGTGGATAGCCGACACTTGTGCTCCGGTGTCCCTCCACGCTGTAACCCTTTTTCCGCCCACACTCACCGTTTCCCTTCGTTCCAAGGGTATCTGGGAGGCATCTGGGCCTGAGGACCTTTGGTGTGACCCCGGTGCAATGAACTGTATTCTGTTGGGGTTCTTGGGGCAGTTGGCCTTCACATGCCCCAATTCGTTACATTTGAAACATCGCCCAGCTGACTGGTCAGTGGGGCGAGGTGGGTTGCTGGAGAATGGGGTGGTGGGGCAATAAGGGGTCTGGGTTTTCCCTTGTGGGGCCTTGGGCTGCTCCTGGTGAGGGGATGTGGTCTCGGGTTTTCCTTTCTGGTATCTCCCCAAACTATGACCAGGGTTGTTCCTCTCTGCTTCCTGCACCCCTTGTGTACCAAATTTCCTTGCCCCTCTGCTGATCTGGGACTGTTCGTATTGATCAGCATAAGCAGCAAGGCTGTCTGCTGAGTCCATTTTCTTATCCCATAAACACTGTCTTATATCATCCTTGGACATATTCAGGAATTGTTCCTGAGCCATCAAATCACACACTCCTTCAAAGCTAGTAACATTCCTTCCCTTGACCCATTTTTTTAACAGCTCCTTTATCCGGTTTACATAAGCTACATTACTTAGTCCAGGCCCTCGGATAAGGGTTCGAAATTTTACTCTGTAAGTTTCAGGTGTAACTTGAAATTGTTTTAAAACCAAATCCTTGAATTTCTCATAGTCAGAAGCCTCATCAATAGGCATGTCATTGAATATGTCCAGAGCACTTCCAGTCAACTTTGCTACCAATAGGGTCATTTTGTGATCATCAGGAATGTGATGGAGATTGCATAGTCTCTCAAAGGTGAGAAAATATTCAGCAATATCCCGGGATTCATCATACGGTGGACATAGTCGCTCCCATTTGTGGGTTGTTGGGGAAGGATTATTAGTGTTATCCGGTAGATTCTGCTCCGCCCTGGTCTTCTCCATCTCCAGGGCATGCTTCCTCTCTCTGTCTTTCTCCTCCTCAGCATACTTCCTCTCTCTGTCTTTCTCCTCCTCAGCATGCTTCCTCTCTCTCTCCTTCTCCTCCATAGCATACTTCCTCTCCTCCTCAGCATGCTTCCTCTCTCTCTCCTTCTCCTCCATAGCATACTTCCTCTCCTCCTCAGCATGCTTCCTCTCTCTCTCCTTCTCCTCCTCAGCATGTTTCCTCTCTCTCTCCTTCTCCTCCTCAGCATGCTTCCTCTCTCTCTCCTTCTCCTCCTCAGCATGCTTCCTCTCTCTCTCCTTCTCCTCCTCAGCATGCTTCCTCTCTCTCTCCTTCTCCTCCTCAGCATGTTTCCTCTCTCTCTCCTTCTCCTCCTCAGCATGTTTCCTCTCTCTCTCCTTCTCTTCCATCTCCATCTGTTTAAGTTGTAGCAGTCTTGCATGTTTCTTCTCCTCCTCATCAGCTTGTAGCCGGGCTATCTCAAGTTTAATAGCTGCTTCACTGGCAGTCATCTTAGCCTTTCTGCTTTTAATCTGTCTTAACCCGATAGTGTTAGAAAAGAAAAAAAACCTTGCTTGGGTATTCCCTGTAGGGGTTAACTACCTGCTTTCATATGTAGATACTCTAGCTCCTAGCAGCTTAACCCCTCCCCCCTCCCTGCTTCCAGCAGCTACAGGAAAGAGCTAGAGAGAAGAGAAAAAAAAATCTAAACTCCCTGTGTCTGGTTCAAAAAAACTCTCTGGTTCAATAGATCCCACCGCTCTGCCACCATGTCAGGGTTCCCTCCCCACTCTAAACTCTAGGGTAAAGACGTGGGGACCCGCATTCAGAGCCCCTAAGCCTATTTTACCAGCTTAGGGTAAACCCCCCCAAGGTACAAAATTCCCTGCACCCCGAGAAATGCTTCTTACTGCCACCATCAAATGTCTAACAGGAATCCAGGAAAGGAATCACTTGAACTTCCCTCCCCCCCGAAATGCCCCCTCAAGCCGTACACCCCTTTTCCTGGGGAAGCTTGAGAACAATCTCCCAACCAATTGGTTACACAGTGATCTAAAAACCCACCCCCTGGGTTTTAACACTATAGAAAACAGTCAACTTCTTAAAAGAAGGATTTTATTAAACATGAAGAAGGTAAAATCATCTCTGTAAAATCAGGATGGTAACTATTTCACAGGGCACTATATTTCCAAACTCAGAGAGATTTCCCCCTCTGGACAAAACCTTAACGTTACAGATAACCATGAATACCTCCCCCCCCCCCTTGCCCTTTCTAACACAGGGGATACACCAAGCAAAAATAAACAGAATCTATACGCTATACTATCTAAACTTACTTCAGAAAAGGGAGGTTTGATTTTCTGTAGGTTCCTTCTGTCTTCCAAGATCACTCTCTCCCAGACAAAGACACTCACTAAAAACTTCCCCCCTCCCAAGTTTGAAAGTATCTTGTCCCCTTATTGGTCAGAGCCCAGCCAGGTCAGGTGTCAGTCTGGCTACCTGCATTTCTTAACCCTTTACTGGAAAGAGGATTTTATAGCACTGCATCAGACCCTCTCCCCCTTCCCTTCATATTTATGACAGGGTTACACTTAGGTTTAGGGTTAGGGT
>JBAIAC010000024.1:68812500-68817500 GCA_037349315.1 Chelydra serpentina
TGGCTGTGATTTCTTCCTGGAGCTTTAAAAGAAAACAAAGTAATAAGACACATGAATCTCCAAATATACTAATAACTGGATAAAGACTAACAATATTGTCCACATTGCAAGGACGATTTTAACCAGTTGGTTCGGGGAAACTTTCACGGGAGAGTGCATCAGCCACTTTGTTAGAAGCTCCTGAAATGTGTTGTATTTCAAAATCAAAATCTTGGAGAGCTAAACTCCATCGAAGGAGTTTTTTGTTATTTCCCTTGGCGGTATTAAGCCACTTTAGTGCAGCATGGTCAGTTTGCAGGTGGAAACGCCGTCCCCAAACGTATGGGCGTAGCTTTTCTAGAGCGTAGACAATGGCGTAACATTCCTTCTCACTGATTGACCAGTGGCTTTCCCTCTCAGACAGCTTCTTGCTGAGAAACACGACAGGATGGAATTCTTGATCTGGTCCTTCCTGCATTAAGACTGCTCCCACACCACGCTCGGACGCATCTGTGGTTACTAGGAACGGTTTATCAAAGTCCGGGGCCCTTAGCACAGGGTCAGACATGAGTGTTGCTTTAAGCTGATTAAAGGCCTTCCGACACTCATCAGTCCACTGAACCGCATTTGGCTGGTTCTTTCTGGTTAGGTCAGTTAGAGGGGCGGCGATTTGGCTGTAATGCGGTACAAATCGCCTGTAATATCCGGCCAAGCCTAAGAAAGATTGGACCTGTTTCTTTGACTTTGGGACAGGCCACTTTTGGATAGCCTCCACCTTGGCCTGTAGGGGGTTAATAGTTCCTTGACCCACCTGGTGTCCAAGGTAAGTCACTCTGTTGAGGCCTATTTGACACTTTTTAGCCTTAACAGTTAGTCCTGCCTCTCGTATGCGCTCGAAGACCTTCTGGAGATGCTCCAGGTGTTCGGCCCATGAGTCAGAAATATGGCCACATCGTCAAGATAGGCAACTGCCGATTCTCCCAATCCCGCTAGGAGACTATCTACCAGTTTCTGGAATGTGGCAGGTGCATTCCGCAGCCCGAAAGGGAGCACATTAAATTCATACAGCCCGACATGGGTGATGAAGGCTGACTTTTCCTTGGCGGATTCATCTAGCGGCACCTGCCAGTACCCCTTGGTTAAGTCTAAGGTGGAGATGAACTGGGCACGTCCCAGTTTCTCCAATAGTTCATCTGTGCGAGGCATTGGATAGTTGTCTGGGCAAGTCACAGCATTTAGTGTACGGTAGTCCACGCAAAAGCGTATTTCCCCATCTGGTTTGGGGACTAGAACCACGGGAGAGGCCCATGCACTGCTAGAGGGACGGATTATACCCATCTGTAGCATGTCTTGAACCTCCCGTTCTATAGCAGTTTTGGCGTGAGGAGCCACTCGGTAAGGTCGGGCTCTAATTGGGTGGGCATTACCTGTGTCAATGGAGTGGTATGCCCGTTCGGTCAGTCCTGGGATGGCTGAGAACATCGGTGCGAATTTAGTGCACAGCTCCTGGATTTGCTGGCGCTGCATACGTCCGAGGGTCATGGAGAGGTTCACCTCTTCCACGGCACCATCATTTTTCCCTTCGTAGTAGACACCTTCAGGCCACTCAGCGTCTTCTGCTCCCTGGGCAGTAAACTGACAAACCTTCAATTCTCGGGGGAAAAAAGGCTTTAGAGAATTAACATGGTACACTTTAGGCTTGAGAGTTGTGGTGGGGAATGCTATGAGATAGTTCACAGCTCCCAGGTGTTCTTGGACCGTAAATGGCCCTTCCCATGACGCTTCCATTTTATGGGCCCGGAGCGCCTTCAAGACCATGACTTGGTCCCCTACTTTAAAGGAACGCTCTCTGGCATGTTTATCATACCAGGCCTTTTGCTCTTCCTGAGCCCCTTTTAGGTTTTCTCTAGCAAGAGCTAAAGAGTCTCGGAGGGTGTTTTGTAGGTTGCTTACAAAGTCCAGAATGTTAGTTTCCGAAGAAGGCGTAAACCCCTCCCATTGCTGTTTCACCAGCTGTAATGGCCCTTTAACCTCGCGGCCATACACAAGTTCAAATGGTGAAAACCCTAAACTGGGATGTGGTACAGCCCTGTAGGCAAAGAGCAACTGCTGTAACACTAGGTCCCAATCGTTGGAGTGCTGGGTTACGAATTTACGTATCATGGCTCCCAAAGTTCCATTAAACTTCTCCACCAGACCATTTGTTTGATGGTGGTAAGGGGTGGCAACCAAGTGGTTCACCCCATGAGCTTCCCACAGGCTTTTCATGCTCCCTGCCAGGAAATTAGTTCCCGAATCAGTAAGGATGTCGGCGGGCCAACCTACCCTGGCAAAAATCTCTGTTAATGCCTGGCATACACTTTTAGCCCGGGTGTTGCTCAGAGCTACTGCTTCTGGCCATCGGGTGGCAAAATCCATGAAAGTCAGTATGTACTGCTTTCCTCTGGGTGTCTTTTTCGGAAAAGGACCCAGAATATCCACAGCTACCCGCTGAAATGGAACTTCAATTATGGGGAGTGGCTGGAGAGGGGCTTTGACCTGGTCTTGGGGTTTTCCCACTCTTTGGCACACCTCACAAGACCGGACATAGGTAGAAACATCCTTGCCCATTCCCTCCCAGTGGAATGACCTCCCCAAACGGTCTTTGGTTCTGTTCACCCCAGCATGACCACTAGGATGATCATGGGCTAAGCTCAAGAGCTTTAGCCGGTACTTAGTCGGAACCACTAACTGTCTCTGAGGACGCCAATCTTCCTGGTGTCCACCAGAAAGAGTCTCCTTATATAAAAGGCCTTTTTCTATAACAAACCGGGATCGATTAGAAGAGCTGAGAGGCAGTGGGGTGCTCCGTCCCACTGTCCAAGCTCTCTGTAGGCTTTCATCTGCTTCCTGCTCGGCTTGGAACTGTTCCCTAGATGCTGGAGACATCAGTTCCTCACTGGGTTGTAGACCTGGGCTGGGTCCCTCTGGAAGCGGTGTAGGTGATGGGGTTGTTTCCGTTGACTGTGAACCACTCTCCGCTGGTGCACAATGTGGTAATTCAGGCTCTGGCTGAGCCTCTTGTATGGAGTTATCGGTTGCTGCTGCCATTGCAGGCTCGGTGGTGCCCTCGGGTGTTGGTACGGTAGCTGGGGTTGCAAGCGCTGGACTCAGTGCTGGCAATGGTTCTGGTGCTGGTTGTTTCGTCTGTTCCAGTTCCGAGACTGGCTTGGGGCGGTTTCTGTGATTGGATCCACGACGGCTGTTGCAGTCGTTGGCAGGGTGTCCGGTTCCACCACCTCTATCTGGGTCTCTGGTAGTACAGATGGGGTTCCGGTGGAAGTCCCAGGAACAGAGCTAGGTGTGACAGCTTGCTTAGCCTGGCTGCGGGTGACCATTCCCACCCTCTTGGCTAGCTTCACACAATTGGTCAAGTCTTCCCCCAGCAACATGGGAATTGGATAATCATCATAGACTGCAAAAGTCCAATTTCCTGACCAGCCCTTGTACTGGACAGGCAACACGGCTGTAGGTAAATTAAAAGAGTTGGACTTGAAGGGTTGAATTGTCACTTGTGCCTCTGGGTTGATTAAGCTGGGGTCCACTAAGGATTTGTGGATAGCCGACACTTGTGCTCCGGTGTCCCTCCACGCTGTAACCCTTTTTCCGCCCACACTCACCGTTTCCCTTCGTTCCAAGGGTATCTGGGAGGCATCTGGGCCTGAGGACCTTTGGTGTGACCCCGGTGCAATGAACTGTATTCTGTTGGGGTTCTTGGGGCAGTTGGCCTTCACATGCCCCAATTCGTTACATTTGAAACATCGCCCAGCTGACTGGTCAGTGGGGCGAGGTGGGTTGCTGGAGAATGGGGTGGTGGGGCAATAAGGGGTCTGGGTTTTCCCTTGTGGGGCCTTGGGCTGCTCCTGGTGAGGGGATGTGGTCTCGGGTTTTCCTTTCTGGTATCTCCCCAAACTATGACCAGGGTTGTTCCTCTCTGCTTCCTGCACCCCTTGTGTACCAAATTTCCTTGCCCCTCTGCTGATCTGGGACTGTTCGTATTGATCAGCATAAGCAGCAAGGCTGTCTGCTGAGTCCATTTTCTTATCCCATAAACACTGTCTTATATCATCCTTGGACATATTCAGGAATTGTTCCTGAGCCATCAAATCACACACTCCTTCAAAGCTAGTAACATTCCTTCCCTTGACCCATTTTTTTAACAGCTCCTTTATCCGGTTTACATAAGCTACATTACTTAGTCCAGGCCCTCGGATAAGGGTTCGAAATTTTACTCTGTAAGTTTCAGGTGTAACTTGAAATTGTTTTAAAACCAAATCCTTGAATTTCTCATAGTCAGAAGCCTCATCAATAGGCATGTCATTGAATATGTCCAGAGCACTTCCAGTCAACTTTGCTACCAATAGGGTCATTTTGTGATCATCAGGAATGTGATGGAGATTGCATAGTCTCTCAAAGGTGAGAAAATATTCAGCAATATCCCGGGATTCATCATACGGTGGACATAGTCGCTCCCATTTGTGGGTTGTTGGGGAAGGATTATTAGTGTTATCCGGTAGATTCTGCTCCGCCCTGGTCTTCTCCATCTCCAGGGCATGCTTCCTCTCTCTGTCTTTCTCCTCCTCAGCATACTTCCTCTCTCTGTCTTTCTCCTCCTCAGCATGCTTCCTCTCTCTCTCCTTCTCCTCCATAGCATACTTCCTCTCCTCCTCAGCATGCTTCCTCTCTCTCTCCTTCTCCTCCATAGCATACTTCCTCTCCTCCTCAGCATGCTTCCTCTCTCTCTCCTTCTCCTCCTCAGCATGTTTCCTCTCTCTCTCCTTCTCCTCCTCAGCATGCTTCCTCTCTCTCTCCTTCTCCTCCTCAGCATGCTTCCTCTCTCTCTCCTTCTCCTCCTCAGCATGCTTCCTCTCTCTCTCCTTCTCCTCCTCAGCATGTTTCCTCTCTCTCTCCTTCTCCTCCTCAGCATGTTTCCTCTCTCTCTCCTTCTCTTCCATCTCCATCTGTTTAAGTTGTAGCAGTCT
>JBAIAC010000024.1:68900000-68902500 GCA_037349315.1 Chelydra serpentina
AGCGTTAGGGTTAGGGTTAGGGTTAGGGTTACACTTAGGGTTAGGGTTAGGGTTACACTTAGGGTTAGGATTAGGGTTAGGGTTAGGGTTAGGGTTAGGGTTACACTTAGGGTTAGGGTTAGGGTTAGGGTTAGGGTTAGGGTTAGGGTTAGGGTTACACTTAGGTTTAGGGTTATGGTTAGGGTTAGGGTTAGTGTTAGGGTTAGGGTTAGGGTTAGGGTTAGGGTTACACTTAGGGTTAGGGTTAGGGTTAGGGTTAGGGTGAGGGTTAGGTTTAGGGTTAGGGTTAGGGTTAGGGTTAGGGTTACACTTAGGTTTAGGGTTAGGGGTAGGGTTAGGGTTAATGTTAGGGTTAGGGTTAGGGTTAGGGTTCGGGTTACACTTATGGTTAGGGTTAGGGTTAGGGTTAGGGTTAGGGTTACACTTAGGGTTAGGGTTAGGGTTAGGGTTAGGGTTAGGGTTAGGGTTACACTTAGGGTTAGGGTTAGGGTTAGGGTTAGGGTTACACTTAGGGTTAGGGTTAGGGTTACACTTAGGGTTAGGGTTAGGGTTAGGGTTAGGGTTAGGGTTACACTTAGGGTTAGGGTTAGGGTTAGGGTTAGGGTTAGGGTTAGGGTTACACTTAGGGTTAGGGTTAGGGTTAGGGTTAGGGTTAGGGTTAGGGTTACACTTAGGTTTAGGGTTAGAGTTAGTGTTAGGGTTAGGGTTAGGGTTAGGGTTAGGGTTACACTTAGGGTTAGGGTTAGGGTTAGGGTTAGGGTTAGGGTTACACTTAGGGTTAGCGTTAGGGTTAGGGTTAGGGTTAGGGTTACACTTAGGGTTAGGGTTAGGGTTACACTTAGGGTTAGGATTAGGGTTAGGGTTAGGGTTAGGGTTAGGGTTACACTTAGGGTTAGGGTTAGGGTTAGGGTTAGGGTTAGGGTTAGGGTTAGGGTTACACTTAGGTTTAGGGTTATGGTTAGGGTTAGGGTTAGTGTTAGGGTTAGGGTTAGGGTTAGGGTTAGGGTTACACTTAGGGTTAGGGTTAGGGTTAGGGTTAGGGTTACACTTAGGGTTAGGGTTAGGGTTACACTTAGGGTTAGGGTTAGGGTTAGGGTTAGGGTTAGGGTTACACTTAGGGTTAGGGTTAGGGTTAGGGTTAGGGTTAGGGTTAGGGTTAGGGTTAGGGTTACACTTAGGGTTAGGGTTACACTTAGGGTTAGGGTTAGGGTTAGGGTTAGGGTTAGGGTGAGGGTTAGGTTTAGGGTTAGGGTTAGGGTTAGGGTTACACTTAGGTTTAGGGTTATGGGTAGGGTTAGGGTTAGTGTTAGGGTTAGGGTTAGGGTTAGGGTTCGGGTTACACTTAGGGTTAGGGTTAGGGTTAGGGTTAGGGTTAGGGTTACACTTAGGGTTAGGGTTAGGGTTAGGGTTAGGGTTAGGGTTAGGGTTACACTTAGGGTTAGGCTTAGGGTTAGGGTTAGGGTTAGGGTTAGGGTTACACTTAGGGTTAGGGTTAGGGTTAGGGTTAAGGTTAGGGTTAGGGTTAGGGTTAGGGTTACACTTAGGTTTAGGGTTAGAGTTAGTGTTAGGGTTAGGGTTAGGGTTAGGGTTAGGGTTAGGGTTAGGGTTAGGGTTAGGGTTACACTTAGGGTTAGGGTTAGGGTTAGGGTTAGGGTTAGGGTTACACTTAGGGTTACGGTTAGGGTTACACTTAGGGTTAGGATTAGGGTTAGGGTTAGGGTTAGGGTTAGGGTTACACTTAGGGTTAGGGTTAGGGTTAGGGTTAGGGTTAGGGTTAGGGTTACACTTAGGGTTAGGGTTAGGGTTAGGGTTCGGGTTAGGGTTATGGTTAGGGTTATGGTTACACTTAGGGTTAGGGTTAGGGTTAGGGTTAGGGTTAGGGTTAGGGTTACACTTAAGGATAGGGTTAGCGTTAGGGTTAGGGTTAGGATTAGGGTTAGGGTTAGGGTTACACTTAGGGTTAGGGTTAGGGTTAGGGTTAGGGTTAGTTGTTAGGGTTAGGGTTAGGGTTAGGGTTAGGGTTACACTTAGGGTTAGGGTTAGGGTTAGGGTTAGGGTTATGGTTACACTTAGGGTTAGGGTTAGGGTTAGGGTTAGGGTTAGGGTTAGGGTTAGGGTTACACTTAGGTTTAGGGTTAGGGTTAGGGTTAGGGTTAGGGTTATGGTTAGGGTTACACTTAGGTTTAGGGTTAGGGTTAGGGTGAGGGTTAGGGTTAGGGCTAGGGTTAGGGTTAGGGTTAGGGTTAGGGTTACACTTAGGGTTAGGGTTAGGGTTAGGGTTACACTTGGGTTTAGGGTTAGAGTTAGGGTTAGGGTTACACTTAGGGTTAGGGTTAGGGTTAGGGTTACACTTAGGGTTAGGGTTACACTTAGGGTTAGGGTTAGGGTTAGGGTTAGGGTTAGGGTTAGGGTTAGGGTTACACTTAGGGTTAGGGTTAGGGTTAGGGTTAGGGTTAGGGTTAGGGTTAGGGTTACACTTAGGGTTAGGGTTAGCGTTAGA